>JAXQQM020061312.1:0-47544 GCA_034641835.2 Pinus albicaulis | reverse complement strand
GCGGGTTAAAGAGGTAAGCGAGGCCCGAGAATGATGTAATGTTCTTTGTCACGGGGTGGGTAGGTTCAATGGTTCATCAGATTTAATCTCGATCGTCCGATCTGATGAATGGACGGTTAGATTTGCAAGGAGGAGCGGGGTTATATAAACAAAGGAAAAGGTAAGGCGGGGGATCGGGCGGAAAGTAGGTGACCTGATGGTCATTGATCTAAATAGATCAACAGTCCAGATCTATTCTGAATTTGAAATGTCAGGGTAATTGGAAAAACAAAGGGAAAAGGGTTTGGAGATGGGGTTTTTCAGGTTCAAATCTTGGCCGTTGGATCTGATGATTGGGCGGTTAGGATCAAAATATGAGGCGAAGGATTTTGAAAGGAGAAAAAGGGAGGGTAGGTGAACAGGCAGGATTAAAAGGGCCCGATGGTCGTTGATCTAGATAGATCAACGGTCTATATTTGTTTAAAAATTGAACTTTCGGGTTTAAAAATAAAGGAAAAAAAAGGTTCGGAGGGAAGGTTTTAGGCCTTTTAAGCGCCCGACTGCGGGGCTTTGGCCACATGGAGAAAGGGGTTAAGGAATTAAGCCCTCAGGGGCTTAAGACCTATTGTATTTCAGAAGGCTACATTTAGGCCCAAAAATAGTGTTTTTTAAGTCAAACTGAGGGTTTCGGTAGGTAAATGAAAGCCTTTTTAAACCAAATAAAAGAGAAATATAAGGTTTAAAGGGGGGGTTTTGATGATTTAGAAGAAAAATGAAGGGTTTTTCGAGGATTTTTATGAAGGAAATAAGAATTAAAGTGGGGTTTATTTATGAGTAAAGGAGGAGTGAAAATGATGAAAAATTGGGTTTTAAGCAGTCTTTCTCTTGGCAAACAGCAGGTTCTTTAGGATAAAGAGGGAAACAGCAGTGAATATTAACTCAAAGGATAAAAATCTTCATAAGACTTTAAGAACTCACAATTTGGTCATGAAATTTTTTCTTAAAGGCTAAAAAGAGATTTAGCCACCATTTGATATGACAAATTTTATAGGTGGCTAACAGAATGGTAGTGAATCGTACTACTTGTGTCATATGTGGCTTATAATTTCTGCCAATCTTATTGATCTTATATAGGAAGCATCCTCATTGTCTGCTTATGCACTTTATATATTGTAAACCCCACACATGGAAAGACACATATGACTACAACATGGGAAGCTACACCTAGGTCAATTCAAGTTGAGACGAGCAACATTGGAAAACTTAAGCATTATAGAGGTGTTTGAAAAAAGACATGGAGTAAATTGGTAGTTGAGATCCCAATGCCCAATTGTCGTTCTAGTGTTTGGTTGGGCTGAACAGGATGTCGAACAAGCTGCTAGGGATTATGATGTAGCATCTTTTTGCATGAGGGGTCCTATTAGTTTCCTCAATTTCGATGTTTTCCCCCTCGAATTTCCTTATCCCTGCCATTACAAACTACATGTTATCCAAGATATGGGGCATGGATATCCAAAAATCTAAAAAGTTACATCATACCAAATAATACCAAATAGTACACACATGTTAAATCTAAAAAATTACACATACCGAATCCCTTGTATCATTGCAATATCCAAAATTAGGCAGATCCCAGCTAAAATTTCTTAGAGAACAACCAAAAAGGTGATGAGTAGCATCAAAACTGAACCAATTTCGAATCAAAACCAATGAAAAAAAAACTAATGAAATGACACTAAATGATCTTGGAGCTGAGAATGGCTTAGAACAATTGCTGATTTGATTGATCTTCTACCAAAAGAATCCTCGTCGCCCACTTTCGCACCTTATATATTGCAAACCCCAAACATCAAAAACTTGTGATTGGAACGTGGGAAGCTACATCCAAATAATTTTACACTAAGACAAGCAACATTGGCAAGCTTAAGCATTATAGAGGAGTCAGAAAACAGTTATGGGGTGAATGGTTAGCTGAGATCTGAATGCCCAATTGTCATTCTAGTGTTTTGTTGGGCTCTTACAGCCCCGTCAAATAGGTTGTTAGGGCTTATGATGCAACATTTTTGTTTGAGGGGGCCTATTGGTTTCCTCAATTTTTCTGATTTCCCCCTGCAGGGCCTTGTTGTTGAGACTTTGTATGTTGCAACTTCTTTGCAGAATCTTTTTATAAATGACTAAACCAAAAATTCAACCATGCTTGCCCTTTTATTTTTTAGGGCTGAAACTTAACTGAAGGAAACCCAATACTGGCTATGGGACAAGGATATCCAAAAATATAAAAAAATCACATCATACTAAATAATACTAGATAATGCACACATGTTAGATTTGAAAAATTAAACGTACCAAATCCAAAATCAGGAAAATACCAGCTAGAATTCCTTGGAGAAAAATAATAGGGGGAATGAGAAACAACAAAACTAAACCAATTGTAGATCAAAACCAACTAAAAAGAACTAATAAAAAAACATTAAAAGATCTTGGAGCTGAGAATGGTAGTGAATCATAGTATTTGCGACAGATGTGGCTTAGAACGCCTTTTGATCTGATTGATCTTCTACATGAAGCATCCTCATTGTCTTATTCCATGCCTTATATAGACAACCCCACACAGAAAGAACTTATGACTGGAACATTTGTAGCTACATCCAATTAGTTCAAGTTGGGACGAGCAACATTGGCAAGTTTAATAATTATAAATGTGTCACAAAATAGTCGTGGGGTAAATGGGTAGCCGAGATCTGAATGCCCAATTTTCGTTCTAGTGCTTGGTTGGTCTCTTAAAACACTACCAAATATGCTGCTATGGATTATGATGCAGTGTCTGTGTATGACGGGGCCTACTGGTTTCCTCAATTTTACAAACTTCCTCCCTGCAGTGCCTTATCCCTGTTGTTGCACACCACTTGTAATCCAATCCCTTGATGTTGAGACTTTTTCCTTTGTAAATTATTTGAAAACTCCTTTTATGAATGACTAAACAAAACATTCAACCCTGCTTTCCCTTTTATTTTTCAGGGCTACAACATAATAGAATTAAGCCCAGATGTTAGGATATCCCGACACATAGGAAATAGTTGAGAATAACTTAGTCTAGTGTAGAGTTAGGTAAAGTGTGTTTCTTTACTATGTACATTTGTAACTTATAATCTGACGGTCACGATTTTTAGTGATTCGACAGTTCACTCTCTCCTTGGTATTAACGACACTTGATCTGTGGCTTGACACCCGATTGGTCCATGATCTCTATTTAAAGAGCATGGAGGGTCATTTGTCCGAAAATCATTTATGAGAGAAACATATGTAACTTTTCATTTTATATTAATAAATTTCCTGAAGTGGCCGCATTGGCTCGGGTCATGGATTGTTTCCCTATTCAAGGGTTTTAACCACGTGATAATACTGGTGTACTGATTTGTGATCTATTTATGAGTAGTGACCTTTGGTTTTTGATCTACAAAAATTACCCTGTAAATTCCTACATGGTATCATATCTATTTTGAGGGCTGCGTCCGTTGTTGATCCAAATCCGAAGCCGATTTGACTGCATGTGACTGTCATTTTCTAGATCTACTATTTTTGAAAATTTTCGGGCCTGGAGAACTACTTTGTTTTGTCCAGAGCGTCTGTTACAGTGAGGAATTCCTTTCATTTCATGCGAAAAGGTTTTCAGTTGCCCAAGTTATGTCAATTTAGATATGGAGGTATAAAGTATCTGTTTTGCAGCTATATTTGTTAATAGTTCTGCTTATTTCGGTTCCCTTTGTTTATTTTGGTTTTAAGGTTTTACGTATTTTCCAGATCTATACCCTCTTCTTTGTTGTTAAACACCATGTTAAGCACACACATGGTGTATGAGGAAGATAAACACACACACAAGAGACTCAACACACAATGAAAGATAAGCGTGAGGCTTTCTTATTTTCCATTATACAAAGATGTACATTTATAGTACAATGGTGTGACTCTTGGTTTCATATTCCAAGGTCACTTGGACTCCATTGCGACTTTTCATATTCCACACCTACCCATGTAGGATTAGGTGTTCCAACATCCCCCCTTAATCCGAAGGGGTATGTGTGAGTCCAAGAAAAGAGTTGTAATACAAATCTGCAAAGTATACATGGCAACACTTGGGCTGAATCAACTCTCTGAAATGTTGGAAAAAAGAGGTGGTTTAAGGATGACCACCAACACTGGAACGCAAAAAATTTTGCAGTTCCCAGAACTCTTCCAAAACTGGCAAGAAGCTGAAGGCTTCTGCTAGAGGAATTGTCCCTCATTAAAAAGGGAGACCGTCAACCTAAAAGAAGGGAGGTCTAATAACTGTGATGGTTTTAGGATTACCAACAACTCTGGAATGCTTGAAGCATTTCCTGGAACACAACCAAAGCTGGCAAGAAGCTGAAGGCTGTTAAGCTGAAGGCTTCTGCTAGAGGAAGTGTTCCTCATATATGAAAGGGAGACCTTCGACCTAAAAGAAGGGAGGTCTAATACCTGTGATGGTTTTAGGTTATCCACCAACCAAAAATGATGGTTTAAGGTTATCCACCAACCGAAGGCATGCTCATGGGCATCCATGTCTCTGGCTACATCTCTGAATCCGGAATGACGAATTGTGGCTCAGGCTCGCTTGAACTGCTGGCTACAACTCTAAACATGGAATGAGATATTGTGGCTCAGGCTCACTTGATCTAACGTCGAAGCTTGTACATGACCACCATTTTCCCCCCTGTCAAGGACAAGGTGAGATGATGGCAAAAACTCAACTGCAAGCTTACTCAATACTCGTGAACATGTTCTGACATGTGACTTAAACATATTCTTGGCTACTGATGCCCATTGCCAAGAAGCGATCCATCCAAGGTGAATCTTGGTTCTTGCAGGAGGCTTGTGTCTGAAGCATCCGTCTGAAGAATGGGTGTGCCGACCACAGTGCTTGCATGGATGAAGATCAAAACAGTGATCTTTCATATGGCCAACTCGATCACAGTGTTGGCATTTTACAATTTGTTATGGTTGTGGAAGTGGAGCAGGATCTGGAACAGCTGCCGTTGAACTGTCATAAAGGAATCCGGCACTCTGAAATATGATGGGCTTGGTGTAGTCTGGAATATGAAAGGGCACATTCTTGTCATATCCAAGACCATTTCGGTGCTTGTTGTGGACAAGCTCTTCCCAAGGTCTGATGATGGGCTTAGGAAGTGCAGGTTGAACTATTGCATCTGCATGTACATCTGCTCTTGTGCAAGGAACTGAATGAGGATCAACTGCAACTTTATCTTCTTTCTTCTGATGAGAGTCCTTCACAATCTTCTGAACAGAAACAAGTTCAGAATGGTGACTCTTTTGTTGAAGTTCGTCTTTCTGAAGCTGAGTTTCCAACTGCAAAAACTCAATCTTTTCTTGTGCATCTAGCAAACAACTTTGAATATTACAAAGAGCATGCTTGCTCATTTTTATCATGTCATCAACATTGGAATGAATGAGGTTTTTCAACAACTCTAATGCCTCATTGATTTTAGCCATTTCAACAACTTAGGCTCAAAAAATGAAAGGGTGTCGGCTTCAACCGAAAATGCACCCGTTTACAATGTGATTCAACAACAAATACAAATGACTCCAAAGAATTTCCAACTATGGAAATCTCAAAGTACAAAATTTTCTCCTCAAATGATGGAGGGCAATCAACAATTTTTCAACTCAAATACACTTCAAGTCTTGAATGAAGATGCAAATCAATGTCAATTCAATACAAAATCTCTGCAAAATATTTGAATGTGCAGCAAAAACAACTTGTGCAAGAAGCCTTTAAGGCAGCTGAATTTTCCTTCAAAGAGTTGTTTTGCACCAATAACAACTCAACTCAACTCAAAAAAAGGAGGAGGTTCACAAGCTTGGATGCTTGACCTTGCTGCAGAATGCAATAGAGCTTAAGAGAAACTCCACAAATCAGAAATGTTGTGTTCAAACAATGAATGCCACTGCTATTCAAAATGAGGACCAATTTATCTTCAAATGTAAATCTCTTGTAGAAAATCACTCTTCTACCAATGCCACAAAATGCAAAGCTTCTCTTTTCACTATGTACTCAGTGAGTTTCTTCATATGTCATTTCCTCTTTATTTGTGTTGTTCATAATCTCTCTTTCTTCTCTCTCTCTGCTGTTTTTTTTTTTTAATTAAAAAATAGATTAATTAAAAATGAAAATGATGGAAAATTAATTTTAAAAAATGGGGAAATGGATTATAATAAAAATGAAAGGGAATTTAATAAATTAAAAAAGGGAGGGGTGTGAGAAAATTAAGAGAAATATTAATAAAAAAGGGATTATTAAAAAAAGGAATGGGAGTGATTTAAAAGGGAGGAGGGATTTATATTTACATGGGAGTAATTTAAAAAGGGACGGAACGAATTAAATGGAGAGGAGTTTATATTTATATGGGAGTAATTTAAAAAGGGACGGAAATGTTAATATCGTAGAGGAGAGTGATAAGGGGGGGCCGAAAGGCCGTGGGGAGGGAGGGATGGGTAGTGTAGGTCGTAGGGTGGAGTGGGAGAGGGGGTAGGGCGTAGGGGGGGTAGCAAGAGCGCGTAGGGAGATGCAGCATGGGGGCCGAGAGATGTGTGAGGGGGGTCGTATATTAAATGGAGAGTGGGTATTATAATGGGGGGCGTATATTAAAATTAAAAAAAAAAAACAAATTGTAATGGGGGCGTTAAGCTGGTAGGAGAGGGACTGTATGGAGGGCAGGGCGAGCGGTGCGTTGGTGAAGCGGTGGACGGGTTAATTAGTTTTTAATTTAAAAATTGCAGGAGCGCGTGTGGCAGCGAATGAAAGAGGGGTGGGTAAATGGAGCTGGGAGTTAATGCAACAGGGGCTAAGGAGCGGCGTTTAGTAAGGAGAAGAGTGCAGAGAGGTGAGGGTCGTAGGTTGCAGAGGCCGAGTATTGCAGCAATTTTTATTTTTTATTTATTTATTTATTTATTTTTATTTTTTTTAAACAGCAGAGAGGAGTTTGAATTTAAAACAGCAGGCAGACATTGCAGAAATGAGGGCAACAGTGAAAATATCAAGCACTGAAACACAATAGAAGTGTTCAGAACTTGCCAATAAAACCCAGAAATTTTTCTAATAGCTCAGCAGCAAAGAATATTTTCCAACAGCAGAAAAACCCAGAATTGTAGAAATTTTCAATGGAAAAACTCAGAAATTTCTTCAGAAACCAAATATAAATAGTATCCAGCAGCTCTTCAAATTGCAGATTTTAATGAGCAGAGAAAATTTAGAATGAAAACCTTCAGATGGGCAGTGCTGCCTTTTCTCCAAAATGAAATTTCTTCAAATGCACAATGCTGCTCTTCTTCAAAACCAGTGCCGGAATGCTGCCACGGATTTTGAATGTTGCTCTTCTCCAAAACCACTTTGTGAGTGCGGCAAAAGGGACGGCTGCAGAAACTCTGAATGCTGCAAAAATATCAAGAATTTTTGCAGATATCCACAGGCCATAAACACAAATGGCTCACTCAAATTGAAGCAGGGCCAGTAATTGCCCACTCTGATACCATTTTAAACACCATGTCAAGCACACACATGGTGTATGAGAAAGATAAACACACACACAAGAGACTCAACACACAATGAAAGATAAGCGTGAGGCTTTCTTATTTTCCATTATACAAAGATGTACATTTATAGTACAATGGTGTGACTCTTGGTTTCATATTCCAAGGTCACTTGGACTCCATGTGACTTTTCGCATTCCACACCTACCCATGTAGGATTAGGTGTTCCAACATCTGTGTATGGTCTTTGCTTTGCAATGTGTGCGATCTCGGAAAATAAAAAACAGGAAGAAGGGAATTTTTTGTTTTTCTACGTGTTAGCCACCTATAAAATTTTGTCATATCAAGTGGTGGCTAAATAATTTTAGACAGCCTTCAAGAAACAATATTATTCACAAAATTGTTGGTGCTTAAAGTCTTCTGAAGATATTCTATCCTTTGGTTAATCATCACTGCTGTTCCCCTTTTGAACTCAGAAATTCTGTTGTTTTTCCATGAAGAAAAGACTACTGCAAAATCCCATTTTTCCCCTCCTTCACTCAAAACTAACCTTCATTTTATCCCCTTTATTCCCCATGGAATTCCTCTACTTTTCATGATTTCCCTTCTTCCCTTCATGAAAATCCCTTTTACAAAGTCTAAAACTCATTTTTAGACTTTACCGAAACCCCCAAATCCATCAAAAAATGTGAAAAACTTCATAAAAAATAAATTTTTTTTAATCTGCAGGCTTAAGCCCCCTTGGGCTAAGCCTAAACCACTTCCCCACATATGCCCCGGCACTAGAACCACGCGCTAGACCCTTTTTGCGCTTATCGCATCAGAGAAATCGGAGCGCGCCAGTCTATTTTGTTATGTTGAAACCTTCGATGCGATAAGCCCTTATGTTTTTTAACCCCGGTTCCTTGTTGTTCATATAATCAAATAGCCCCGCAATCGGGCGCTTAGTCATTGTAATGAACCATCTCCGATGAAAATTTCTTTTGAAAAACATAAAAACCCACTTTTCCTAAGTTTTGGTCTAAACCCACCAGTGTTATGCTTTTTAATGTAAATGGGTAGATTGAAAAGCCCCGCATCAAAGTTCTGATGCGATCGAGCCTCTCTAAATAAACCTATGCTCGGTAACAAGAGTTAAAGTCCCGAGGCACTAATCGTATTGGAGAATTAAAATGTGAATATTGAAAGACCAGCTTCGAAGTTCCGATGTGATTGGCCCGTATATATATAAAGCCCTGGGCCTATAGCTCTTCATATAAACACACGGCCCCGCAGACGGGCGCCAAGTCTTTATACATAACCCGCTTCCGAAGCCAAAACCTTAGTGTTTCATTAATTTTTTGGTTTTGATAAAGTTTTGAAGGGTTTCTGCCATTCAATATTTGAGACAATCCCCACCATTGATCTAAAGCCGATCAAACGGTCGGCGCAAAATCGCAGCGCATGTTCCTATCGAGTGCATTTGTTCCCCACTCCTGATTGGTCACCTTCCTTCGCATCCTCCGCCGTCGATCTGATTTGCAGATTGACGGTCAATTCTCAATCGCATCAGCGCCATTCAAGTTCTTCCCCCACCGATCGCATGCTCTGATTGCATCTAGGCCATCCACATGTCCTGATCAGACGGTCCAGATTGCATCTCCCCACTTTGGTTATTTTTTATGCATCCCGCTTCATAATGTTTTTCGGTCAACCACATTCATTGATCTCTGCAGATCAACGGTCCTTATTAACCCTTATCCACCCTTGTATTATTTTTGTTCATACCCCAAATCACATCTCAGCCGTCGATTTGTTCCATCCAACGGCTCATATCTAACCTGACAGGCCCGACCCCTGTGGGTCCTGCCTCCCTCCAGATCTAATCTCCACTGTCGATTCTCCACCGTCAGATCTAAGTCCTCAGATCCAACGATCGACGCGCGTTTTCGCATAAATTTAAGCACGAAGGTTAATTCCTGAAAATCACGCGATGAAGGCGGCCTTAAAAAGACACATGGCAGCCTTAGACGCATATCACGTTCAAAAAGGCAAACCCGCTTTTCTTCCATTTTTCCACACGATACCACCAGTTTTTTAAGCCAAAACCGCCTTTCCCATTTACACTATGATCCATCACGTCCTCTCCCCACCGTTGATCTTTGCAAATCAAAAGCTCGGATCTAATTTCTCATTACACTATCGCCCTCCACCCTCGCCAAAGGATTTCAATGAATGATCTCCACCATTGATCGCTTGGGCTGATCTCATCCGACGGCCCAGGTTATATCTGAAACCCTGATTTTCATTTTTAGTGCTTTTTCTCCTCCAAAGGGTTTTTTACCTTATTTCTTCGCATTTTCTTCTATTTTCACAATAATGTGACCCCTTTGCATTATTAACTCACTACTGATCTCGACCGTTGATCTTCTTGGTCAATCATAAATCAACGGCTCTGACTTAAAATCTCCTACCGCCCTCCTTCTGACCCCCGCAAGCGCATCTCCACCGTTGGATGCTGTCATCCAACGGCCACGCTCTAAGCCAAAGCCTCCTAAGAATTTTTTACCAAATATACAGGATTTCTTAATTATTTTTGTATTGTGCAAGATCTAAAGGGTTTTCAAATGTTTTTAAAAGAAAATGAAAGCCGAGGATGATGATCCTCCATACTTTCGTTCATCATAAAGAAAAGCCATATACAGGGTGCAATTTCACGCTTCATCAATGACTCATGGGCATTGATGCCATATGGACCTTGTACACACCTGCACATCAACAAGACACAATAAGATTAAATCAAATCAAAGAGTATCAATGTCGAAGACCTAGACATAGCAGAAATGAAGGATTGAACATTGATTACACAGTTTAATGGATTACGGCTAAGGTCGATTATCAAAAGCCTAATCCATTGAATTAAAAATACTTAAAGGCAAATCAAGGATATTTATCGAACAAAGGATGACTCCACTGCCACATCAGAGGCAAATTGATTCCTCTCAGCTACCAGATTGCCACCTGTGACTTCACAGCATTCAAACAAAGGCCGAGTAATGATCAGAACAGAGCATATCTGCTCCTTACAGCTGAATAGTGATTTCGAATCAAAGAAGCTAATATAAACTATTAGCAGAGTTATTGCAAAAGATGACACAGAGCCTTAAAGTCAACATAAGCTTCCAGCAAGCTTAAATACTTAATGCAAACCAATTAATACAGGAAAATATCTGTAAACTTCTCCCTTAAGCCCCTCAAAGGCCAAGAAGCATTAACTGTATTAATTGAACTCAAAATATCTTTACTCTCTTTCGACCTCCTCATCCCTCTATAAAAACTTGCTGAGGACTCCATTGTAAATGTTGGTTGGTTGGCTGGTTGATCACTAGTTGTAATACTAAAACTCTCTGAAATAATACATAGTCTATTGAAGTTGAAGAAGAAATTGAAGTCTTGGAAGCCTTGATGATGTTGTTGCACGCTTGTTCTTGAGAAGGCTCTATCATTTGATCCATGAGCTTGGTTGTTGGTGAAGTATTTTGAAATGTTCAATGTTTTCCCCTGTTTTCATTTTGTTCCATAAATTCTTACTATAGTAGGATGAAAGTTTTAGGCTAAGAAATGACTCTTCGAAGCACCTTAGACCTGTTTATCCTTCATTGTTTTATGTTTTCTTCTGATGAGGTATTTTAGAGTCTTTAATCTCTCTCTTTATTCCTCAAGCTTGTTTATTTCCTTAATAGTTCAAATAGTTGGTTTCAGCATGATTTATGGTTCTCCCTGCTTGTTTGTTGCCACTTAAAGACTGTTATTGAAGTCTCCCTTTGGAGTATCTATGTTTACAGTGAGCCAAGGAGGTTTGTTCTGATCCTACCCCTTGTCCTTGCTTGAACAGTTGGCTTAAAGGTATTTATAGTTGTGATCATAGATGTATTTAGGTGTTCCCTCTTCTATGACGGTAATTATCAGTGAATCTTTTATGTTTTCTAAGTCATTTGAAATAAAATATTTGAGGAAATAGGGTGTTCCCCGAATCTTAGATTTCATTTTAAAAGTTGTTTTGAAGTCATTATTTGCTTGAAGTGTGATTTATAGAATTCATGGTTAGCCTTGTCTATCAAATATCTCTTTATTTTTCAAGTTGTGCTTTCAAATTCCCTTTATTGAGAATTAAACTTCTCTTTCCAAATCATTGATGTCCATCTCATTCCAAAACTAAACAATCCTGTGGCCAATTTATATTTTCCCTTTGATATCCCATATCCATTTATAAGTTTGTCATGACCTATTTTTGACTCCATTGCCCAATGAAACTGACATTTCCCTTTTCTATCTATATTTCCTAGACCTTTTATGTTCTACTATATCAATTCAACCAAACAAACAAACAAATACTTGCACTTGATAACTAGTCTAAAACCAATATTCAAAGCACACAAGATAAACCTTTGCAAAAACAAATAATTTGAGAGATCATTCTTTGAGAGCAGGAGGACTAGATCCTGTAACTCTAAAGATTGGTTTTGATGTTTCCTTGTCTTTTGATTTTCCAAACTATCAAAACACGGGACACCAACATAATGGCAATCACGGTGAGATGCTGAGTAAAAATTTTAAAACAAAACACTCCCTGTCTAGTATAACATAAGTAGCCTTCTTCAAGCACTACCTAACAAATGGTAATCATGATAAGACTTCATTGAATTAGTGACAAACTAAGTAACCCTTAGGATTTCCGTAAGACCTTATCAAACCTTGAAGGAACCAGTTACCAAGCCATAAGAGTGAACTTTGTATGTTTAAACACCTTAGCTGAGTGTTAAATCAGATTTAGGACACTCTCATAACCTATAAGACTGAAATAACTCAGAAAAACCAAAAAACATTTCAGTTTGGCTTCATAATAAACATGGTGTTGGAACCATCCAATATTTTACCTGTGTAGAAGCTAAATAATTTCCACCTGGCGACTCCACTAGCCCCAGTAGGCCTATTACTCATCTAGGTCCCCAGATCTCTTTAGGACTATGTTAACCAGCCTTGAAGAAGTTTAGAAGCCTAGTCCCATACTAGATAAGACATCATGAGAGGTAAAACTCCCAAAAATAGTCCTTAAAAATTTAACCTCTCTCATTTTTGAAAAACAGTCTGGCTTCACATAGGATCAATACTAGATCCCATCCAGACCCAAATCCTCCTTTAATTGTTGACAATCCAGAAATAATTCTATGGCAGACTTCTAAATCTAGAGAATCAGCTGCTAATAGGAGCCTCTTAAGAACAAAATCTTTCCCTGAAAACCTTGTTGTCTTAGAGGATTTGCACTTTGATTTACATCATACAAAGAACATCTTTAGAACTAGATCTCAAGGTGATTTAAACCAAACTGATCTTGACATTGCAGATTTGTAACAAAGTTTTAGTAGAGAAGCCTCACCTTCCACTCCTCCTGATTCCCAGCTTCTTCATCACTTTAGCCTTTTCCAAAACAAGTCTACTCAAAATCAGTTTGCTGGCCAAAGTGTTTCTTCCACTCCAATCCATACTACCATCTTGCAAAACACTCATGTTCAGCCCTCTTGCACTCCTATAAATCCACCTCTTGTAAATCCACCCTTATTTCCAGCCATGGCAACATGGTATGCTCCATTAGTGTTACCACAACCTCTACTTCCCTTACCAAATTATTACCAATCCAAAATCCCTCATTTCACTGGAAAAGAGTCTACAACAACTCAACATCATGTAGATAGGATGGAAGATGCATTCGATTACATGGAGATAGAAGAATAAACTGTGAAGATGAGGATCTTTGCCCAAAGTTTAGGAGGAGATGTAAAGAAATGGTTTAAGAACCTACCTCCTAACAGCACAAATGATCTCCCTGCTTTGCATCAAACATTCATCAACAAATGGGAACTCAAAAATAACCCTCTCCAAATACTAGCAGAGTATAGCAGCCTCAAGAGAAATCAAGAGGAGAGTGTTCATGACTACTCCACTAGGTTCAATAGCGTTTACAATGCTCTTCCACCTCATATGAAGCCTCCTCAAGGCATGGCCTTAGTAAGGTATCCCAAAGGATTTAATGTTGAAATGGCTTATCAATTGAGGGAAAGAGATTACTTAACCTTATAAGACATGCAGAAAGGATTTGTGAGCGTAGAAGCAAACATAATTGAGAAAATAAATAGGTTGAGATTAGAGAAGAGGGTAACTTATAAAGATGACATTACACCCTCAACCTCAACCTCTGATACAAAAATTGATAACCTAGTGAAGGTGATGGAGAGGATGCTTGAAAAGATCAATTTGAATGATAGAGTGCCACCAAGAGAACCTCAAAATAACCAAAACAGAAATAGAAATCAGAATTATAGAAGAGAAAACAATCAAGATAAGAAAAAGGAAAGTTACCAACAGGTTAGACCTCCCTTCCAACAAAACTATGTCGAACAATATGGGGAAGATAGGGAGATGGAAAGGTTGGGAGAAGCTCATGTAAACTTGATTGGGTTAGACAGTGGGGATGATGTTTTCCTCACTGAGGAATAACAAGGTTTCTTCTTTGATCAAAATACAAACACCTATGAAGATTCTCATGATTATAGAGTGGGGTTTGAAAATGCAATCATGGAGGTACACAAACAATATGATCTTAGGAGTAAGGGGAACGTAGACAATTCAAAAGATAAGAACACTAGTACTGTTGTCAAGAAAAAAGCAGAAAGTCAGCCTAAAAAGACAGCAGACAAACCCATCACTTTGGGTAAAAAACCAGATTTAAACAAAGAGAAAAACGGCCAGCCAAATGTTGAACAAAGTACCCCTAGCACTTCAGCTAGTGGTCCTAGAAAAACTATCCCAATTACTAGTACAAACAAAGTTCAGCAAATCAAAACTGCTGAAAGGAATTCAATTGAAAAAACAGATGTAAATATGAACAAGTCAATTGTTCCTTTCAGCCTTGAGGGAGAGATTGCAAAGATAAAAATTACCATCCCCCTAGCTGAACTAGTAACCCAAGAAGTGTACAAAAACCAAGTTTTAAAAGCTTTGAACTTAGGAAGTGATACTGACACCTTAAACTTGACAGATGACAAACCTGAGTTGTTGTTTGGTCCAGAGGTTGAAGGAAAATACCAAGAAGGGGTTGTTCCTCCCTTCTATGTTAGTTTGAACATACATGAGAAAATTTTACACAATGCCATGCTAGATTCTGGAGCTTCACACAATCTAATGCCCAAGGTAGTAATGGAAAGCTTAGGCTTAGAAATTACTAAACCATACAAAGATTTGTATTCCTTTGACTCAAGCAGAGTCAAATGTTTGGGTTTAATCAAATATTTATGTGTTAACTTAGCTCAAATCCCTGCTAAGAGTCTAGTAATGGACATAGTTGTAGCTGACATTCCCCCTAAGTATGGCATGCTCTTATCAAGATCATGGGGAGCCAAACTTCAAGGAAGCCTTCAAAAGGACATGTCTTATGCCACCATCCCTGTTTTTAACCAAAACAAAAGACTATACAGGGAATCTCACATGAAGTACATGGTGAGAAACATAGACAAACCAAACAACTCTCCAATATATTCTATTCAATCAAGTTTAGATTCCTTTATCTTGTACAACGAAGATGAAATTACTCAACAAGAAAAGGAAAACATAGACCCAACCAGTTTACCAGAACAATCAGAACTTCCCTCAAATCAGATACAAAACATTGGCAATCAACAGCAACAAGAAAATGAAAATGAGGCAAATATACTTTGGACAATAAAATTTGATGGATCCTGTAATAAAACAAGTGCAGGGGCAGGTGTTTGGATTCAAAATACGAATCAGATTTTTTCATACAAATTAGATTTCCCATGCACTAAGAATATTGCTGAGTATGAAGCCCTTCTCCTAGGTCTACAATTGCTTAAACAATTAGAAGCCCAAAAGATATCAATATTAGGAGATTTTGAACTTATCATAAGACAAATCAAAGGAGAATACTCAGCTAGAAATCCAAGACTTAGGGAATATCGGAACGATGCCCTTGATTTATTGAAAACCTTTGAAAAGTATGAACTTGTTTTCATTCCTAGAGCACTAAATCATCTAGCAAATGAAATCGCTTTCAATGCCAGGAACTGCCAAATACCTGAGATAAATGAACAGCTTAGCGTCAAGGTAAAACGCATGCCTGCTGTGCCTGATAACGAATATCACTGGCAAGTGTTTTATTCTGACAAGCACATAGATGATTTCTTAAAATCAGAAAACGATTTTGACATACCAATATCAGAAACCAGCCATAAAGAAAACTGTTTTTATATTGAACAAATCCCAGAAGTTGAAATGACATATTTTGCTTATATAAATCATTATGAGAATCATTTTGAAGCAGAGATAATTGACAACTCAGACCAAGAAGACTTGGAAGTTTTACAATGCAAGAACGATACAATTCCAAGATGTCTCACACCTTTAGAACACCTTTTTGACTTTAACGATGTAGCCAAAGAACCAAGAATAGAGCCTGTGGAAATAGATGTAGAAGAACATAACATAGGCAGCCTAGCAGAACCCAAGATGATTAAATTTTCCAGCACTTTCCCAGCTCACATAAAATTGAAATACATAGAGCCGTTCAAAGAGTTCAAAGATGTTTTTTCTTGGGGGTACAAAGACCTGAAATCTTATGATACCAGCATCATTCAGCACAAAATCCCTCTCAAAGAAAACCAAAAGCCTTTCAAACAAAATTTGAGGAGAATAAACCCTGTTTTACTACCTTTAGTCAAAGCAGAAATTGAAAAGATGCATGACGCTGGGATCATAGTACCAATCAGATATTCAGAATGGGTATTAAACTTAGTTTCTGTTAGAAAGAAAACAAAGGAAATCAGGCTCTGTATTGACTTCAGAAATATAAATAGAGCCTCTCTAAAAGACAACTACCCCTTACCCAAGATGGACCATATACTTCAAAGGGTAGTTGGGTCAAAAAGTATATCCCTCTTAGATGGGTTCTCGGGTTACAACCAGGTGTTAGTGCTCCCAAGTGATCAAATCAAAACTGCTTTTACCACACCTTGGGACACTTTTATGTATGTCAAAATGCCTTTCGGATTAATGAATGCAAGAGCCACCTTCCAAAGGGCCATGGACATAGCCTTCTCTGAAGATATTGGCTATTTCATAATCATTTACCTTGATGACATAACCGTTTTCTCAAAAACTGATGAAGAACATTTGATTCACTTGAGAAAATTTTTTGAGAAGTGTAGGAAACTTGGCTTGTCATTGAATCCCAAGAAGACACTCTTTGGTCTCCAAGAAGGTAAACTTCTTGGCCATATAATTTCAGAATAAGGAATCAAAATAGACCCCATAAGGATAGATGGCATATTGCAGATCAGCCATCTAAGAAGCCTCAAAGAATTACAATCTTTCATTGGAAAGATTAATTTTCTGAGGAGGTTTATCCCCAATCTGGCTGAGCTATTAAAAAACATTACAAACATGCTTAAGAAAGATGTAGGTGTAAAATGGAATTTACCAGCTAAACAATCATTTGAACTGGTCAAACAAGCTCTTACTCAAACACCAGTCCTGATTAGTCTAGATTTCACCAAAGACTTTTATATCTTTTATTTTGCATCTGAGCATACAATAGCTGCAGTGTTACTTCAAAAGAATTACTTGGGGCAAGAACAACCAATATCTTTCTTTAGTAGGGCCTTAAGAGATGCTCCTCTCAAATATAACATCATGGAGAAGCAAGCCTTAGCATTAGTGAAAGCTTTAAAGGACTTTAGAGTCTATATTTTACACTCTCACATAATTGCTTTTGTACCACATACTGTTGTCAAGGAAATTCTAAGTCAAGACCCTGATGGTAAAAGGGGAAAATGGATTGCAACTATTCTTGAATATGACTTAGAAATCAGGCCCACCAAACTAGTTAAAGGGCAAGGATTAGCAAAACTTATGGCTGAGTATAACTTCCAAGCACTAGACATGAATATGGTAGATGTGTTGGAAGAAATAGAAGAATCTACTGCTCCTTTCATTGAAGAAACATTTCTGAATTCTCCTTGGTATGCTGAAATTATTTATGTGCTTTTGTATTTGAATGCCCCTCCTTCTTTGACTAAAACTAAAGCTAGATTTTTGAAGAAAAAAAAGCTTTGATTTATTGCATCTTAGATGGGGTATTATATTGGGAAAATGCTGTTGGAATTTTTCTTAAAATGTTTTCTTGAGGATGATGCAGGAAAAATCATGCATGAGTTGCATGACGGAGAATGTGGAGGACACCTCTACTGGAATGCCACAGCGAACAAAATTCTTAGATCTGGCCACTATTGGCCTACCCTTTTCCCAGATACTCAGAATTTAGTCATGTCTTGCCATAAGTGTCAAATTTTTTATGGCAAAAGAAAACTCCTTCCCTTGCCATTACATCCTATCAGAGTTGAGGCACCTTTTCAACAATGGGGTTTAGACCTCATTGGGGAAATTCACCCATCTTCCTCAGCCCAACATAAGTGGATCCTCACAGCCACTAACTTCTTTACCAAGTGGATAGAAGCTATACCCTCTATAAATGCTAATGACTCCATCATTATCAAGTTCCTTGAAACAAATATCCTATCCAGATTTGGTTGTCCCAGAAAAATCATAACAGATAATGCTACTTCTTTTAAATCTAAGAATATGGTTGATTTATGTTACAAATACCACATAACCTTGGGCCATTCCACTGCTTACTATCCCCAAGGAAATGGATTAGCTGAATCTTCCAACAAAAGCCTCATCAATATCATCAAAAAATTGTTGGAAATAAATCAGAAATCATGGCACAGTAAGTTGGTTCATGCCTTATGGGCTTATAGGTTAACTACAAAGAAGTCAATAAATACGCCCCCTATCAGCTAGTCTATGGCATGGATGCAGTTTTTCCCACCTCATTATGAGTTCCAGTTATGAAGCTCCTTAAAGAAGTACAGATCGAAGAGAATGATATGCAAAGGAGAATCAACCAAACCATCCATTTACAGCAGACCAGAGAAGAAGTCTATGAAAGGACGCAGTTAGTCCAAGAAAATGTAAAGAAACTGTTTGATAAGAGGACTAAGGCAAACAATTTCCAGGTTGGAAATGTTGTTCTTAAATGGGATTCAAGGAGAGAATAAAAGGGAAAACATGGCAAGTTTGAGAACTTGTGGAAAGGCCCCTATATTGTTCATGCTGAGAGGGGTCACAATGCATTTTTCTTGAAAGAATTGAATGGAGAAGATTTGTATGGAGGTCATGTCAATGGCAGGATGCTAAAGCATTACTTCTGCCAGGACTCATGAGTTTCAAAGCATTTTATCTTTCATTATAAATATCATAGTTTGAACGTTGCATTCAAATTTGGAAAAATAAAAATACAAAAAATAGTAAAAAGAGAAAAGAGGGAAGATTGTAAAAACAATAAAGGTACATCCCCATATCGAAAAGAGAAGAAAAATCTGAAAGTGTGCAAGCTTAAATGCTACTAATAAAAACACACTTCTAGTTAGCCATACAGTTTAATCATGGCTAATTAGTTTTAAATTGACTGCTGATAGGTTAGTGAATTCGATTTCCAAATAGCTTAATCTTGGCTTATCAGTAGATAGATTAGGTTTGAAATTAAAGGTTCAAACATGCTCAAAATATAAACCAGAGGACAAGCAAAGAACAGCTCAAATATAAATAAAAACAGAGCTGAAAAAAGATGAAGGAAGTGCTTGAACTTTCAGATCTTAAGCCTTCCATTTTGATTTAATTTTCTGCAAAATAATATCTATGTGTAGCTTGTTGTTTTATGCCATAGATCAGCAACAAGTTAAACTTTTCAATCCTGACTTGTATGCTTTTAAATTTCTGTTTTAGAAGTTAGTGAATAAAAATTTGTTAGACTGTTTAATCCTAACATATTGGTAGATTAGGTAGAGAAGCATATGAACTCAACTGTTTAATCTGAGTTCATGGAGACATAAGAAGTAGAATTAGATTAGTTTCTTGCTTTTAAAATAATAAAATGTTGTAAGAGAGTTTGCCAATCCAAGTGCACTCTAAAGAAGAAAAAATGTTAGATCAATAGGATTGGGTAGCTAGAAAGCTGGTGTTGATGAAGTTCCATTATTTTTCATGGTTGCTAATATTTTCAGAGAAAAATAAGACCATCCAAATGAAGAAAGGTAGCCCAATGGATAAGGCACTGATCAGCCTCCAGAGAATGCAAGTCTGAAATTCTTGATCCCTTCAAGAAGGCACCATCCCCAAGTGGAGCCACTGTTAGCCACCTATAAAATTTTGTCATATCATGTGGTGGCTAAATCATTTTGGACAGCCTTCAAGAAACAATTTTATTCACAAAATTTTTGGTGCTTAAAGTCTTCTGAAGATATTATATCCTTTGGTTAATCGTCACTGTTGTTCCCCTTTTGAACTCAGAAATTCTGTTGTTTTTCCATGAAGAAAAGACTACTGCAAAATCCCATTTTTCCCCTCCTTCACTCAAAACTAACCTTCATTTTATCTCCTTTATTCCCCATGGAATTCCTCTATTTCTCATGATTTCCCTTCTTCCCTTCATGAAAATCCCTTTTACAAAGTCTAAAACTCATTTTTAGACTTTACTGAAACCCCCAAATCCATCAAAAACTATGAAAAACTTCATAAAAAATAAGGTTTTTTTTAAGCTGTAGGCTTAAGCCCCCGTGGGGTAAGCCTAAAACACTTCCCTGCATATGCCCCAGTGCTAGAACCACGCGCTAGACCCTTTTGGCGCTTATCGCATCGGAGAAATCGGAGCGCGCCAGTCTATTTTTTTATGTTGAAACCTCCGATGCGATAAGCCCTTATGTTTTTTAACCCTGGTTCCTTGTTGTTCATATAACAAAATAGCCCCGCAATCGAGTGCTTATTCATTGTAATGAACCATCTCTGATGAAAATTTCCTTTGAAAAACATAAAAACCCACTTTTCCTAAGTTTTGGTCTAAACCTGCCAGTGTTATGTTTTTTAATGTAAATGGGTAGATTGAAAAGCCCCGCATCAAAGTTCCGATGCGATTGGCCCGTATATATATAAAGCCCTGGGCCTATGGCTCTTCATTTAAACCCACGGCCCCGCAGACGGGCGCGAAGTCTTTATACATAACTGCTTCTGAAGCCAAAACCTTAGTGTTTCATTAATTTTTTGGTTTTCATAAATTTTTGAAGGGTTTCCGTTGTTCAATATTTGAGACAATCCCCACCATTGATCTAAAGCCGATCAAACGGTCGGCACAAAATCGCATCGCAGGTTCCTATCGGGCGCATTTGTTCCCCACCCCCGATTGGTCATCTTCCGACGCATCCTTCACCATTGATCTGATATGCAGATCGACAGTCAGCGCTCAATCGCATCGACGCCATTCAAGTTCTTTCCCCCGCCGATCGCATGCTCCGATTGCATCTGGGTCGTCCACGTGTCCATATCGGACGGTCCAAATTGCATCTCCCCACTTTGGTTATTTTTTATGCATCCCGCTTCATAATGTTTTTCAATCAACCACAGCCATTGATCTCTGCAGATCAACGGTCCTTATTAACCCTTCTCCGCCCTTGTATTATTTTCGTTCATACCCCAGATCACATCTCAGCCGTCGATTTGTTCCATCCAACGGCTCATATCTAACCCGACAGGCCCGACCCCTGTGGGTCCTGCCTCCCTCCAGATCTAATCTCCACCATCGATCCCCTGATCGAAAGGTCCATAATAAACCACCCTGTCTCCTATCCATTGCGCATCTGTCCAGTATCGCGTTTGATTCTCCACCGTCAGATCTGAGTCCTCAGATCCAATGATCGACGCGCGTTTTTGCATAGATTTAAGTGCGAAGGTTAATTCCTGAAAATCATGTGATGAAGGCGGTATTAAAAAGACACGTGGCGGCCTCAGACGCATATCGCGTTTAAAAATGCAAACCCGCTTTTCTCCCATTTTTCCGCGCGATACCACTAGTTTTTTAAGCCAAAACCGCCTTTCCCATTTACACTATCATCCATCACGTTCTCTCCCCGCCGTTGATCTTTGCAGATCAACGGATCAGATCTAATTTCTCATTACACTATCGCCCTCCACCCTTGCCAAAGGATTTCAATGAGTGATCTCCACCGTTGATCGCTTGGGCTAATCTCATCTGATAGCCCAGGTCATATCCGAAACCCCGATTTTCATTTTTAGTGCTTTTTCTCCTCCAAAGTGTTTTTTACCTTATTTCTTCACATTTTCTTCTATTTTCACAATAATGTGACCCCTTTGCATTATTAACTCACTACTGATCTCTACCATTGATCTTCTTGGTCAATCATAGATCAACGGCTCTGACTTAAAATCTCCTACCGCTCTCCTTCTAACCCTCGCAAGCGCATCTCCACCGTTGGATGCTGTCATCCAATGGCCACGCTCCAAGCCAAAGCCTCCTAAGCAGTTTTTACCAAATATGCAGGATATCTTAATTATTTTTGTATTGTGCAAGATCTAAAGGGTTTTCAAATGTTTTTAAAAGAAAATGAAAGCCGAGGATGACGATCCTCCAGACTTTCGTTCATCATAAGGAAAAGCCATATACAGGGTGCAATTTCACGTTTCATCGATGACTCATGGGCATTGATGCCATATGGACCTTGTACACACTTGCACATCAACAAGACACAGTAAGATTATATCAAATCAAAGAGTATCAGTGTCGAAGACCCAGACACAGCAGAAATGAAGGATTAAACATTGATTACACAGTTTAATGGATTACGGCTAAGGTCGATTATCAAAAGCCTAATCCATTGAATTAAAAACAGTTAAAGGAAAATCAAGAATATTTATCGGACAAAGGATGCCTCCACTGCCACATCAGAGGCAAATTGATTCCTCTCAGCTACCAGATTGCCACCTGTGACTTCACAGCATTCAAATAAAGGCTGAGTAATGATCAGAACAGAGCATATCTGCCCCTTACAGCTGAACAGTTATTTCGAATCAAAGAAGCTAATATAAACTATCAACAGAGTTATTGCAAAAGATGACACAGAGCCTTAAAGTCAACATAAGCTTCCAGCAAGCTTAAATACTTAATGCAAACCAATTAATACAGGAAAATATCTATAAACTTCTCCCTTGAGCCCCTCAAAGGCCGAGAAGCATTAACTGTATTAATTGAACTCAGAATATCTTTTCTCTCTTTCGACCTCCTCATCCCTCTAAAAAAACTTGTTGAGGACTCCATTGTAAATGTTGGTTGGTTGGCTCATTGATCACTAGTTGTAATACTGAAACTCTCTGAAATAATACATAGTCTGTTGAAGTTGAAGAAGAAATTGAAGTCTTGGAAGCCCTGATGATGTTGTTGCATGCTTTTTCTTGAGAAGGCTCTATCATTGGATCCATGAGCTTGGCTGTTGGTGAAGTATTCTGAACTGTTTAATGTTTTCTCCTATTTTCATTTTGTTCCATAATTTCTTACTACAGTAGGATGAAAGTTTTAGGCTAAGAAATGACTCCTGGAAGCACCTTAGACCTGTTTATCCTTCACTATTTTATGTTTTCTTCTACTGAGGTATTTTAGAGTCTTTAATCTCTCTCTTTAGTCCTCATGCTTGTTTATTTCTCTGATAGTTCGAATAGTTGGTTTCAACATGATTTATGGTTCTCCCTTCTTGTCTACTGCCACTTAAAGGCTGTTATTGAAGTCTCCCTTTGAAGTATCTATGTTTACAGTGAGCCAAGGAGGTCTGTTCTGATCATGCCCCTTGTCCTTGCTTGAACAGTTGGCTTAAAGGTCTTTATAGTTGTGATCATAGATGTATTTAGGTGTTCCCTCTTCTATGACCATAATTATCAGTGAATCTTTTATGTTTTCTAAGTCATTTGAAATAAAATCTTTGAGGAAATAGGGTGTTCCCCGAATCTTAGATTTTATTTTAAAAGTTGTTTTGAAGTCATTATTTGCTTAAAGTGTGATTTATAGAATTCATGGTTAGCCCTGACTATCAAATAGCTCTTTATTGTTCAAGTTGTGCTTTCAAATTCCCTTTATTGAGAATTAAAATTCTCTTTCCAAATCATTGATGTCCATCTCATTCCAAAACTAAAGGATCCTGCAGCCAAGTTAGATTTTCCTTTTGATATCCCATATCCATTTATAAGTTTGTCATGACCTCTTTTTGACTCCATTGCCCAATGAAACTGACATTTCCCTTTTCTATCTATCTTTCCTAGACCTTTTATGTTTTGCTGTATCAATTCAACCAAACAAACAAACAAATACTTGCACTTAATAACTATTCTAAAACCAATATTCAAAGCACACAAGATAAACCTTTGCAAAAACAAATAATTTGAGAGATCCCTCTCTAAGAACAGGAGGACTAGATCCCGTAACTCTAAATATTGGTTATGATGTTGCCTTGTCTTTTGATTTGCCAAACTATGAAAACACGGGACACCAACACTATGTATGCTCTTTCCCCGCGTCTTTGTGCGATCTCGGAAAATCCGAAATAGTGAAAAGATAGATAGTTTCCGGTAAGGCAAACCAAAAATTTAACGTTTTGTCGTAAGGCTTCCATTTCATTTTTTTTTTTCTCAGATTTTGGTGTTTTTTGTGCAGGAAAAAGCACGCACAACGAAGGCTAAAAAAAAAAAAACCCTTCCTCCTTTCAAACAATTACAGAATCCTTTTACTATCTCACTTGGTGAGAAGTTAGTTTATGAGAATAGAAGCCTTGGGCTTAAGTCTCTTTCTCAAGCTTCTTTTGTAAAAAAAAGGTTGTTAAAGGGGAGGGATTTTTTTTTTTAAGTTGAACTTCATCATCAAATTTCAAACCGTTCTCGTAACTATTCGGCATCTACAACCCGTTTTTTCAAAAAGGCATAACTTCTTCATCCGGAAGCCATTTTTCAAGCCGTTTTTCAAGCCATTTTTTTTAATAAGCCTAATTTTTCGAGATCTTTCCATTGGAGCAGTTAGTTTCATATTTTTTCAGCTTCAATTTTTTTTTAAAAATGGAAAGTGCATGCCCAATTATTCTTAATAGCACCAATTATTTTAAATGGCTACCTCACATGGTAGATATACTTAGAAGTAAAGGGAATTATAGAATAGACACAGGACAAGAAACTAAACCCTTCAATGATGATAAAGTCGCTAAATGGGAAAATAAACAAGATCAAGCACGAGCGTTGATAGGAATTTCCATTGCTCAAGATCTTCAATTTCATATCCTTGAAATTGACACCCCTAATGAAGCCCTGAAAAAGCTAAATACTATTTTTGGAATTCAAAATCAAATCAGGGCCCACCAACTTAAAAATGAGTTTCTTACTTTGGACTCCAATAATTTCTCCTCTATTGAAGATTTTTTGTTCAAATTCAAGACCCTTAGACTTCTTTTATAAGGTTGTAAGGTCAAAAAGGATGATTGTAGCCTCATCTATTCCATTCTTGCTAAGCTTGGTCTTGCATACTCTGTATTTTTTTCCACCTTCCCTTCCACTAGAGAAGCCATCATTTCTTCAAGAACTGCCTACAATAACCCCTCTTTTGATGCCTTTTATGGTTCTTTGATAAGAGAAAAGAAAAACTCTTACACCTTGGTCTTATCACTTCTGGAAATGCTTCTAAGAAAGCCTTAGCAGCCCAAAAGCAACCATATCAAAAGAATCCCAAGAAGCATTATCCTAAAAAGTATAGTCTAAAACCAAACAAGGGTCCTAAGAAATTTCAACCGCAAACTAAAAAAGAAACTCACCAAAATGATAAGGAAAATAAAAACAAAGGGAATAAGACAGATAGACATTGCAACTTTTGTAATCGTGATGGCCATATAGAGTCCAAATGTTTTAAGAAGATGGAAGCCTTAGAAGCAGAAATGAAGAAGACCAACATTAATTTGGAGCACTCTTCACCTTCATCCTCAGGAATGGCACTTTCTGCTTGTGGTTTTCAAGCATCAAGATCTGGTTATGCATTAAATGTATCTTCTTCTTCTCATTCTCATGAGTGGCTCATTGATTCTGGAGCTTCTTACCACATGGCAAAAATTAAAGCCATGTTTACTTCTTTAAATGATTGTAACACCAAACATATTTATGTTGGTGATGAGAGATCTCTTAGTGTTGTAGGATCTGGAACCATTCATCTAGATAATGGTTAGTTTAATGATGTACTATGTGTTCCTAACTTGTCATGAAACCTTTTATCTATTTATCAGATAACTCATTCAGGTGAAGGGAAAATAGTATAATTCTCACCTCATGATGTTGTAATCAAGGACCTCAAAGATCCTAGACATATTTTAGCTACTGGAAATTCCACAAGGTTGTATATGTTTGACAACTTTGGGTCTTCATTTCTTCCCTCCATTTTTGTTGCTCATAATGATGAAGTAAGCAAACGTTGGCATGACCGATTTGGTCACTTAAACTATCACTCTCTTCAAACTCTATGTAAGGAAAATGTGGTGACAGGTCTTCCTATGGTATCTTGTCGAGATGGTGTTTGCTCTGGATGTGTACTCGGAAAACATCATTAGGATAGTTTTGACAAACATGCCTCTTGGCACGCTTCAGCCCCTTTGCAGCTTGTGCACAGCGATTTATGTGGTCCACTTCCTGTTATTTCCTTCTCTGGTTGCAAGTATTTCTTAGCTTTCATTGATGATTTTTCCAGACGCGCTTGGGTATACTTCTTAAAACTCAAGAGTGAAGTTTTTAACATGTTCTTGGCCTATAAGGCCTTTGTTAAGAAACAATTTGGACATCCAATTCTTAAATTAAGATCAGACAATGAAGAATAATATGTTAACAACAAATTTATCAACTTTTGCACTGAACATGGCATTCAATTGCAACATATTGTTCCATATACGCCACAACAAAATGATGTAGCTGAAAGGAAGAATCGCACCTTAAAATAAATGGCTAATTATATGCTTCAATCTAAATGACTTGGTCTCAATTTTTGGTCAGAAGCAATTAACTATGAAAATTACATAGTAAATTTCTCCCCTACTAAGGTGTTAAAGAATATGACTCCAGAAGAAGCTTGGAGCTCAATCAAACTAGATGTAAGTCACTTTCGTTTTTTTTTGGAAGTGATGCTTGGGCCTATATTCCAGATGTGAAACATAAAGCCTTACAACCTAAGAGTCAAAAATGCATTTTTGTTGAATATTCTGAAGATGTCAAAGGATATAGCAAAAATATAATCATTAGAACAGATGTAAAATTTGATGAAAATATATCGACCTGTGAGCCTAGTTCGGCGAGTGTGCCACCTTTGGCCTGCGAGCATGATTCGACATATGTGCCACCTCTCTCTCTCTTCTATTTTTAATAGCATTCCTTCTAATTCAGATGATGACATCAAGGATGAAAATACTCCACCTCTTGAAATTATTACTTTTACTCTAAAGCTTCCAAGATGGGTCCGCTCTACTCAGGATGCAGCAAGTTCTCTTGCAGGTGACCCTGCAGATCGACGACGTACACGTTCTCAGTTCAAAAGAGCCTCTTCCTTATTGGCTCAAGTTCCAAAAAATCCTAATCCAGAAACCTTTAA
The DNA here is from genome assembly GCA_034641835.2 of Pinus albicaulis. NCBI lineage: Eukaryota > Viridiplantae > Streptophyta > Pinopsida > Pinales > Pinaceae > Pinus > Pinus albicaulis. The sequence continues at coordinate 20,390 of JAXQQM020061312.1, read as the reverse complement.
AGAAGCTTCTAGTCATCGATATTGGGATGAAGCTATGAATGAAGAATATCGTTCCTTATTGGCAAACGATACTTGGGATCTTGTTCCTCTTCCAAAAAGAAGAAAACTTGTCAGATGCAGATGGGTTTACAAAAGAAAGTTTGGACCAAATGGAAAAGTGGATAGACATAAAGCTCGTCTTGTTGCTAAAGTATTTTCACAAGTTGAAGGCATTGACTATACTGAAACCTTCTCCCCTATTTCCAAAATGAATTTTATCCACCTTGTTATTTCCCTTGTTGCCTCCTTTAAATGGGAAGTCCATCAGATGGATGTTAAATCTGCCTTCTTACATGGATATTTTCATGAAGAAATGTACATGGAACAACCCCTTGGCTTTATCCAAAATGACTCCAGCCTTGTTTGTCACCTTAGGAAGTCTCTCTATGGTCTCAAACAAGCTCCTCAAGCTTGGTATGCCAAAATGGATAGATTTCTATTAGATAATGGGATTTCTAGGTGTCATTCTGACAACACTGTCTACACCAATAAAGTGGGTAATTCCTTCACCATCCTTGTTCTTTATGTTGATGATCTTATCCTTACTGGTAGTGATCCCAACCATATAAACCATGTGAAGTATAGCCTCAAAAATAAGTTTGAAATGACAGACTTATAATGCTTTCATTATTTCCTTGGTCTTCAGTCTTGCAATCCAAAGAAGGTATTACCCTTTCTCAGTCAAAGTATGCTTGTGATCTTCTACGCCACTTTCACATGGAAGATTGTAAGCCAACCCCTTCTGCTTTTTAATATAGATTCAAGCTTTCAATCACTTATACTACCCCTGAAGTTGATGCTAACTTATACCATCAACTTGTTGGTAAAATTTTGTATCTAACCCATACTCGTCCTGTCCTTTCCTTTGTCGTTGGTCTTGTCACTTGGTTTATGCACCAACCTCATGAAAGTCACTTGAAAAAAGCTAAAACAATACTTTGATATTTTCAAGGTATAGTTCAGTTCATGATTCATTACAGTGTAGGATCATTGTTGGGCACCAAATCTGGCTATCTCTCTGCCCATTTTTGTCATCCTTCCTGACCCTTTTTGTTTAATTACCTACATTTTACATGTTAAACTTATGAGGTAAACACCCCTGACTTGTCAAATTGGAATATTTTCATTAATGAAGTAAATTCACGGATTTTTACCTAATTGCAGTACTAAGATTTGTGTTTGACTGCAGATTGGAAAATAGGAACCCTTGCTCCAGCAGTTTGCAACGGAATTGGTAACGGCTATCTAAAGAGAGATCGTGCAACTGGAATCACGAGTTCCTGGGCCTATTCTTGGCCCTTGCTCTATCCTGGATATCTATTGTTCGTGCCATTCCAACTAAAGTCCATTTCTGAACGTGCGGTTATCATGTTTTAGGGAAATCTATTACTCCCTTGCACTGTGTATAAAATGGACATTGTTCCTGTAAATGGGGGTTCCCGAAAGGAGATTATAATCACATTTTATAGATAAATAAAATACTGTTGGTTTTGCTATTTTAAAGCGTTTTGTGAGAAACTCAGCCCTGATCAGAGAGCTGGGCCCGCTTTTCTGATCAGGTGTTGCGTCTGTGTATGTGTGTGGATTATTTCTTGTTATGGTTGCTGCTATTATTTCTTACTGTTAAGATTGTTTTGAATGTCCAGCATTTGATTTTACTTCATGGAAATGTTTTGAATCTTAACCATAAACCCTTGGTTAAACGGATTATGTGTTTTCTCCTACATATACCTTGCACATTGCCTTGAAAGGATACGCTCCCTTATTGATAAAATTAATGTCGGATTAGGGTGGATAAATCATCCCTACCTGAACACCAACAACCATCTCCATTGTTGATTAGTTTCAATGATTCTGATTGGACTGGTGACCCTGATGATCGAAAGTCTATTGAAAGATATATATATTCACTCTTTTTTTAGGACCTATTACATGGTCTTGTAAGTAACAAAGTGCTAGCTCTCTTTCTTCAGTAGAAGCAGAGTATCGTGGTGCAGTTGAAGCCAGCAAGGAAGCCATGTGGCTTCGTTAGATCCTGTCTAAATTTGGTCTTCATCAGCAGCACCCAACTACACTTTGGTGTGATAATCAGAGTGCCATTCAGCTATGTAAAGATCCAGTTCAGCATCAGCGTATGAAACACGTTGAGCTCCACATACACTTCATCAGAAAGCTCATTCATGATCGTGTCCTTGAAGTGCAGTATTGTCCAACCAATGATCAAGGAGCCGATATCTTTACAAAGTCTCTCATAGAAGTGAAGTTTACCAAACTTCGATCCATGCTTGGAGTTTAGTAAATTTATCATTAAGGGGGGATAGGCTCTAATCCCTCCTTCCTTCTCCTGTTGTGTCACCTTTGTAAATCCTTCAATCCTATCCTAATTTTTTTTTAAGGGGGGATGTTAGGATATTTCGAGACATAGGAAATAGGCTCCTTTGTGTCACCTTTGTAAATACTTCAATCCTATCCCAAGTTGTTCTTAAGAGGGGATGTTAGGATATTTCGACACATAGGAAATAGTTAAGAATAACTTAGTCTAGTGTAGAGTTAGGTAAAGTGTGTTTCTTTACTATGTACATTTGTAACTTATAATCTAACAGTCACGATTTGTAGTGATTCGACGATTCACTCTCTCCTCGGTATTAACAACACTTGATCCATGGCTTAACACCTGATTGGTCCATGATCTCTATTTAAAGAGCATGGAGGGTCATTTGTCCAAAAACCGTTTATGAGAGAAACATATGTAACTTTTCTTTTTATATTAATAAATTGCCTAAAGTGGTCGCCTTGGCTCAAACCATGGACTGTTTCCCTCTTCGAGGGTTTTAACCATGTGATAATACTGGTGTATTGATTTTTGATCTGTTTGTGAGTGGTGACCTTTGGTTTTTGATCTACAGAGCTTACCCTGTAAATTCCTACAACAAGTTTAAGAATTATAGAGGAGTCACAAAATAGTCATGGGGTAAATGGGTAGCCAAGATCTGAATGCCCAATTTTCGTTCTAGTGCTTGATTGGTCTCTTACAACACTACCAAATAAGCTGCTATGGATTATGATGCAATGTCTTTATATGAGGGGACCTACTGGTTTCCTCAATTTTGAAAATTTCCTCCCTGCAGTGCTTTATACCTATTGTTGCACACCACTTGTAATCCAATCCCTTGATGTTGAGACTTTTTCCTTTGTAAATAGTTTGCAAACTCCTTTTATGAATGACTAAACTAGACATTCAACCATGCTTCCCCTTTTATTTTTCAGGGCTACAACATAACATAATTAAGCCAGTGCTGGATATAGGGCAGGAATGGCACATGTTAATATTAACAAACTCACTCAACAGGTTCCCTCAACCTATAGCTCCAATAATGAAAATCCAACTAGCAAAACTGCCAGCATTTACACACAGAGCGACGTTATTTATCACATCACACGCCATTTCACTAGATATCTCTAATACCAAATCAGAAAAACAAAAAAAATACAAATAGATACAAGACTTGTCTCAAATGAGAGGCTTTTATTAACTCAAGATCACACCCCATATATATATAATAAGAGTCCAATTTTATAGCATTGGGATCTAGATAATCGCAACGACCTAGAAGATAATGATTCCTAAGCAGCTCCAACTCACTCTTACATTGGAAAACCGCGTGTTCTAGAACATGGCATTGAAACTATAGCAATATAGAATATTTATTTTTCTAATTATCTCTAACACAAAAAAAATTGGAAGATTGAGTTTGAAGGTGTCTTTGAGTCATCTTATCACATATTCTTAGGGAAAATTTAGTGATCATTCGAAGGATCTTTGAGAGTGCTACTTAGAGAGTCACTAGTTCTACAAACCTGTTTTCTAACAACCACTTTGTAAGATCCCAAACAGGAAAAATCTGAAGGGATTGAATCACTATAATGTTTCATTTAACATTATTTACAATAATTCTCATATATTGTTACAACACATGCATTTACTGTAAAAACGTCTGAAAATAAAATTTACCATAATATGGAACACAAATTAATCTAAAAATTGCAGTCACTTATTTTATTAATAACTATGAAATGATACATGTTAGTAATATTAACATAGAAACCTTTGCCAATGGCATACACGACTACTCATCATATGGCTATACTAAATGTTGAAGCACACTTGTGAACCCTAGATGGATCCACTAGACAGACATCATGAGGTTTCCGTCCAAGGATCCAGGCGGAACTGACCATGCCAAGTTCTCAACTAATACACAAAAATATAGACAAACTCAATATGATCCAAATGCCTTGATCCTATCCCTTTTTATAGGCTTGATGGACTTTATAGAAGCCTTTAATTTATTATTTTTCTCTAGAAGGGAGGAGAATACCATGGGAAAACACCATGGGTGAATACCACGACAAATACCATGGGTAAATACCATCCATATTGACCACATAAAAAAAGGAATATTACAAATCCTCCTGCCCCAAGATTGCTTTCCCTCAATAAATCTACATTTTTCTACCAATTTGGATGTCCACAATAGTACAGTAACAATAAAAGGGTCCCATATGAATGATTGAACCATCACAACATGCCACTATATCACCCAATCAAGAATAGATCTCTTGATGCCTGAATCCTAGATCATCCTTTGAATCAACTACTCATCAATATATCCATTTCCGTGTAAACCACCATCTAGATCCCAATCCAATCGCTGACACAACATGCAATCAAGAGATCCTCCTGGATCCCACTGCCACCACAACCAAACTTCATAGCCCATGTTCCATGGCTCTAATTGTATTATGTCCCTAGCTAAGAATTTCCTACCAATAATCATCTCATTAATCGGGTACCAACTCATAATGTCCTTCCAATGCATTTGTTGACATGTGTCTTGTGTGTTAATACTCACACGAGAAAATCCTACCATGCTGATTTTGCGCTACTATGATCCTAATTGGAATGACCCCAAGTTTTCATACCATTTCTTAGTCCTGGCCTACCTATAAAACCCATCTGTAAGGCTTCCATAAGATCCATCCGGAAAACATTTCCCCTTTTCCTCCAATCCATAGAGGTGGGTTGATAAAGTTGCAAGCCTTGTCGATGTATCCCTAAAGAGGGTTGCTCTATGATTTCTCTTTCTTCCTTGTGAGGGACTTGAGTCATTCCTCAACACTAGGCAGCTTGCCTGCTGACATGGCACATACCTCTATGATCTCCTCAATATTCCTATACTCCTGTAACACGGTGCCTTAGACTGTATGGATTCTCTATTTCAACATCATAAGATCTTCCTTGAAATGCTTAATCTTTTCCTGAAATTCCTCTCCTCGCAATTTTGGTTCCCTAATTAATGTCTTTGTATTTATCTGTATCGTATGCCCAACTTTCATAGCTCCAACTTGAGCCTTTGACTGGCTCTCTAGAAATGGCTCATCCTTCACACTGTGTTTGTCATGCTCCCCTTCAATTTCATTCTCATCATGCTAGTTCACTACTATTGGCTCCTCATTCAAGTCTCCCTGAATGTATTCTCTGTGGCCTTCTCCACTTGTGGAAACAATTTTTAGTCATCCTCATGCTCTCCTAGTGCTCATCATGTATGCCGTATCCATGCACCTCTAAGTGTTAATCATGCTGGTCCATCACTACTAACTCACCCTACAAGTCTCCTTGAATGTTGTTCCTTGGTATTTTGTGCTCACAAAAAAAAAAAAAAAATTCTCAGGTGAACTTCTACTTGACTACTCGTATCCTCCATGGATGTTCTCCTACAAATCAATGGACTCAACTATAGTAGAGGAATCCTCATCGGAATGGTTGGAAAGTGTCTCCTCCTCAACTGTTCTTGTTATTTCCTTCATGACACTTGAGCATGAGTGGTTAAGTGCCCAAGGTACCTTGAATTCAAAGCATAGACCTTTCCTCCTTAGTTCATTCTTGTTGTCTCCACCAATCCTTGTTAGTTACTCCTTGGTCAACTCCTTTCTAAGCAACTTTAATTTATTTTTGACCAGCCCCTCAGCTAGATCATAGGCAATAGGTGATACAATTAGCTTCTTCTTCCAAATGGTCGATAATTTCGATATCATTTGTTTGTAAATGGCCTTTTCTTCTCCTAAGACTAGGGTCATTATCTCTTGCATATCTGTTTTGACATAGCCTGGATGAGATGTTGTAATTTTGGTGCAGAAATATTGGAGCATATGAATGATTAATTCATTACACACTAGATTGTAGGAATTTATAGGGTAAGTTCCATAGATCAAAAACCAAAGGTCACCACTCACAAACAAATCACAAATTAGTACACCAATATTATCACGTGGTTAAAACCCTCGAAGAGGGAAATAGTCCACATCTTGAGCCAACGCGGCCACTTGAGGAAATTTATTAATATAAAAAGAAAAGTTACATATGTTTCTCTCATAAATAGTTACCGAACAAATGACCCTCCATGCTCTTTAAATAGAGATCATGGACCAATCAGGTGTTAAGCCATAGATCAAGTGTCGTTAATATCGAGGAGAGAGTGAACCGTCGGAACACTACAAATCGTGACCGTCAGATTATAAGTTACAAATGTACATAGTAAAGAAACACACTTTACCTAACTCTACACTAGACTAAGTTATTCTTAACTATTTCCCATGTGTCGGAATATCCTAACATCCCCCATTAAGAACAACTTGGGATAGGATTGAAGGATTTACAAAGGTGACACAAAAGGAGCCTATTTCCTATGTGTCGAGATATCCTAACATTCCCCCTTAAGAACAAATTGGGATAGGATTGAAGGAATTACAAGGGTGACACAATAGGAGAAGGAAGGAGGAATTAGAGCCTATCCCCCCTTAATGAGAACTTTCTTGAACTCCAAGCATGGATCTAAGTTTGGCAAACTTCACTTCTGTGAGAGCCTTTGTAAAGATATCGGCTACTTGGTCATTGTTTGGACAGTACTGCACTTCAAGAATGCGATCATGAATGAGATTTCTAATCAATTTTATGTGGATTTCAATTTGTTTCATACGTTGATGCTTAATTGTATATTTACATAGCTAAATAGCACTCTGGTTATCACACAAAAGTGTAGTTGGATGTTGCTAATGAAGACCAAATTCATACAGGATCTGACAAAGCCACATGGCTTCCTTGTTGGCTTCAACTATACCATGATACTCTACTTCTGCTGAAGAAAGGGAGATGGCACTTTGTTTCTTACAATACCAAGTAATAGGTCCTGAACCAAGAGTGAATACATATCCTACAGTAGACTTTCGATCATCACGGTCACCAGCCCAATCAGAATCAGTGAAATCAATCAAAAATGGAGATGCTCCTGCACTGTAATGAATCCCGAGATGAATTGTACCTCGAATATATTGAAGTATTATTTTAGCTGCTTTCAAGTGAATTTCATGAGGTTGGTGCATAAACCGAGCGACAAGACCAACGAAAAAGGAAAGGTCAGGACAGGTATGGGTTAGATACAGAAGTTTACCAACAAGTTGATGGTACAAGGTAGCATAAACTTCGGGGGTAGTACAAGTGACTGAAAGCTTGACTCCAGACTGAAAGGGAGAAGGGGTTGGCTTACAGTCTTCCATGTGAAAGTGGTGTAGAAGATCACAGACATACTTGGAATGAGAGAGGGTAATTCCTTCTCTAGATTTCAAACCTGAAGACCAAGGAAATAATGCAAGTTTCCTAAGTCTGTTATTTCAAACTTATTTTTGAGGGTAGACTTCACATGGTTTATATGGTTTGGATCACTACCAGTAAGGATAAGATCAGCAACATAAAGAACAAGGATGGTGAAGGACTTACCCACTTTCTTGGTGTAGATAGTGTTGTCAGAATGACACCTAGAAAAGCCATTATCTAATAGAAATCTATCCATTTGGCATACCAAGCCCGAGGAGGTTTTTTGATACCATAGAGAGACTTCCTAAGGTGAAAAACAAGGTTAGAGTCATTTTGGATAAAACCTGGGGGTTGTTCCATGTAGATTTCTTCATGAAAATCTCCATGTAAGAAGGTGGATTTAACATCCATCTAATGGACTTCCCATTTAAAGGAGGCAGCAAGGGAAAGAACAAGGTGGATAGAATTCATTTTGGCAACAGGGGATAAGGTTTCAATATATTCAATCCCTTCAACTTGTGAAAATTCCTTTAGCAACAAGACGAGCTTTATGTCTATCCACTTTTCCATCTGGTCCAAACTTTGTTTTGTAAACCCATCTGCATCTAACAAGTTTTCTTCCTTTTGGAAGAGGAACAAGATCCAAATTATCGTTTGCCAATAAGGAACGATATTCTTCATTCATAGCTTCATCCCAATCTAGATGACCGGAGGCTTCTTCAATGGTTTTTGTATCAGGATTTTCTGGAACTTGAGCCAATAAGGAAGAGGCTCTTTCAAACTGAGAACGTGTACGTCATCGATCTGCAAAGTCACCTGCAAGAGAACCTGTTGTATCCCGAGTACAGCGGACCCATCTTGGAAGTTGTGGAGTAAAAGGAATAATTTCAAGAGGTGGAGGAGGATTTTCATCCTCGCTGTCATCAGCTGAACTAGAAGGAATGCTGTTAAAAATAGAAGAGAGAGAGAGGTGGCACTTATGTTGAATCAGGCTCGCAAGCCAAAGGTGGCACACCCACCGGGCTAGGCTCATAGGCCAATATATTTTCATCAAATTTTACATCTCTTCTAATGATTATATTTTTGGATTTTGGTTGAAGAAGTCTATATCCTTTGACATCTTCAGAATATCCAACAAAAATTCATTTTTCACTCTTAAGTTCTAAGGCTTTATGTTTCGCATCTGGAATATGGGCCCAAGCATCACTTCCAAAAACATGAAAGTGACTTACATATGGTTTGATTGAGCTCCAAGCTTCTTCTGGAGTTATATTCTTTAAAACCTTAGTAGGAGTGTGATTTACTATGTAATTTGCACAGTTTATTGCTTCTGCCCAAAAATTGAGACTAAGTCCTTTAGATTGAAGCATACAATTAGTCATTTCTTTTAAGGTGTGATTCTTCCTTTCAGCTACACCATTTTGTTGTGGAGTATATGGAACGGTATGTTGCAAATTAATTCCATGCTCAGTGCAGAAGTTGATAAATTTGTTGTTAACATATTCTCCTCCATTGTCTGATCTTAACTTAAGAATTTGATGTCCAGATTGTTTCTCAACAAAGGCCTTAAAGGCCAGGAACATGTTAAAAACTTCACTCTTGAGTTTTAAGAAATATACCCAAGTGCTTCTGGAAAAATCATCAATGAAAGTTAATAAGTACTTGCAACCAGAAGCACGTTTGTCAAAACTATCCCGATGATGTTTTCTGAGTACACACCTAGAGCAAACACCATCTCGGAAAGATACCATAGGAAGAGCTATCACCATATGTTCTTTACATAGAGTTTGAAGAGAGAGAGAGATTAAGTGACCGAATCGCTCATGCGAAATTTTGCTCACATTCTCATTATGAGCAACAAAAACAGAGGGTAGACATGATGACCCAAAGTTGTCAAACTTATACAACCTTGTGGAATCATCAGCAATGCCAGTAGCTAAAATATTTCTAGGATATTTTAGATCCTTGATTACAACATTATGAGGTGAGAATTCAACTATTTTCCCTTCACCTGAATGAGTTATCTGATAAACAGAGAGAAGGTTGCATGACAAGATAGGAACACATAGTACATCATTAAACTGACCATTATCTAGATGAATGGTTCGAGATCCTACAACACTAAGAGATCTATCATCACCAACATAAATATGTTTGGTGTTACAATCATTTAAGGAAGAAAACATGGTTTTATTTTTGGCCATGTGGTAAGAAGCTCCAAAATCAATTAGACATTCATGAGAATGAGAAGAAGAAGATACATTTAATACATAAACAGATCTTGATTCTTGGAAACCACAAGCAGAAAGTGCCATTCCTGAAGATGAAGGTGAAGATTGTTCCAAATTGATGTTGTGCTTCTTCATTGCTGCTTCTAAGGCTGCCATCTTCTTAAAAAAATTGGACTCTATATGGCCATCACGATTACAAAATTTGCAATGTCTGTTTGTCTTCTTCCCTTTGTTTTTATTTTCCTTATCATTTTGGTGAGTTTCTTTTTTAGTTTGCGGCTGAAATTTATTAGGACCTTTATTTGGTTTTGGACCATACTTTTTAGGATACTGCTTCTTGGGATTATTTTGATATGATTGTTGTTGGGCTGCTAAGGCTTTCTTAGAAGAGTTTCCGGAAGTGATAATACCAAGGTGTAAGAGTTTTTATTGTTCTCTTATCAAAGAATCTCAAAAGGCATCAAAAGAGGGGTTCTTGTAGGTGGTTCCTGAAGAAATGATGGCTTCTCTAGTGGAATGGAAGGTGGAAAAAAATACATAGTATGCAGGTCCAAGCTTAGCAAGAATGCAATAGATGAGGCTACCATCTTCCTTTTTTACCTTACAACCTTCTAAAAGAAGTCTAAGGGTCTTGAATTTGAACAAAAAGTCTTCAATAGAGGTGAAATTAGTAGGGTCCAAAGTAAGCAACTCATTTTCAAGCTGGTGGGCCCTGATTTTATTTTGAATGCCAAAGACAGTATTTAGCTTTTCTAGGGCTTCATGAGGGGTGTCAATGTCAAGGATATGAAATCGAAGATCTTGAGCAATGGACATTCCTATCAACCCTCATGCTTGATCTTGTTTATTTTCCCATTTAGTGACTTTATCATCATCAGAAGGTTTCGTTTCTTGTCATGTGGCTATTTTATAATCCCTTTACTTCTAATTATATCTACCATGTGAGGTAGCCATTGGAAATAATTGGTGCTGTTAAGAATAATCAGACATGCACTTTCCACTTTTTTAAAAACTGAAGCTGAAAAAAGTTGAAACTAACCACTCCAATGGATAGATCTCAAAAAATGAGGCTGATTCGAAAAAAACATCTCCAAAAACGGCTTCCAGATGAAGAAGTTGTGAATTTTTTTAAAAACCGAGTTGTAGATGCCAAATAGTTATGGGAACAGTTTGAAATTTGATGATGAAGTTCAACTTTTAAAAAAAATCCCGCCCCTTTAACAAAAAAAATTTACAAAAAGAAGCTTGAGAAAGAGACTTGAACCCGAGACCTCTATTCTCATAAACTAACTTCTCACCAAGTGAGATAGTAAAAGGATTTTGTAATTGTTTGAAAGGAGGAAGGGTTTTTTTTTTTAGTCTTTGGTATGCGTGCTTTTTCCTGCACAAAAACCACAAAAATCTGAGAAAAAAAAATAAAATGCAAGCCTTACGGCAAAATGTTATATTTTTTGTTAGCCTTACCAACAACTATCTATTTTTTCACTATTTCTGATTTCCCGAGATCGCACAAAGACGCGGGGAAAGAGCATACGTAGCAAAAAAATCCCTTCTTCCTGTTTCTGATTTGCCAAGATCGCACATAGGGCACAGCAAAGAGCATACACAGAGAAGAGGGTATAGATCCGGAAAATAAATAAAACCTAAAAACTGAAATAAATAGAGGGAACCGAAATAAGCATAACTATTAACAAATATAACTGCAAAACAGATACTTTATACCTCAAGGTCTAAACTAACATAACTTAGGCAACTGGAAACCTTTTTTCATGAAATGAAAGGTGTTCCTCACTATAACAGATGCTCTGAACACAACAGAGTAGTTCTCTAGGCCATAAAATGTTTAGAAATAATAGATCTACAAAATGGCAGTCGCATGCAGTCAAACCATCTTCGGATTTGGATCAACAACGGATGTGGCCCTCAAAATAGTTCTGATACCATGTAGGAATTTACAGGGTAAGTTCCATAGATCAAAAACCAAAGGTCACCACTCACAAATAGATCAAAAATCATTACACCAGTATTATCACGTGTTTAAAACCCTCAGAGAGGGAAACATTCCATGGCATGAGCCAACGCGGCCACTTCACGCCATTTATTAATATAAAAAGAAAAGTTACATATTTTTCTCTCATAAACGGTTACCGAACAAATGACCCTCCATGCTCTTTAAATAGAGATCATGGACTAATCGAGTGTTAAGCCATAGATCAAGTGTCGTTAACACCAAGGAGAGAGTGAACCGTCGGATCACTACAAATCGCGACTGTCGGATTATAAGTTATAAATGTACATAGTAAAGAAACACACTTTACCTAACTCTACACTAGACTAAGTTATTCTTAACTATTTCCTATGTGTTGGAATATCCTAAAATAGATCCAACATAAGTATACCAAATCTTAATTTTTCCAACCCTTGGAAGGCTTCTACCATTAGCCAAAAAATCCTTCTCATGATGTCATCATTATAGGGAAATAGCGGCGTTGTTAAGGCTAGGATTTTACTGAGACAAGAGGCGAATGTGATTCTAACCTTTTCACAAGAATTCTCGAAGAACCTGGGTTCTATCAAAGCAAGAATGGATGGCTTCAAGGCCCAACTTGACCCTTTTCAATCTCATTGTTGTATAGGCAAAAATCCATGCCTAATGCATCTAACCATAGGAGGATATCTTCTGACTTTGTACCCTGCAATTTGGATGCAAGTTCAAAGAGACTTTTTTTTACATCTTCTTTCCAAATATCCTTTTATTTTTTAAGGATAGCATAGACCTTCCCAGATAAAGGCCTATTATTTTTCTCTTGCTTCTAATCTATAACTTATCGTCATTTTTTATCCACAGAATTATTGAACCAAAAGGACCAGTTGATGTATTAATATGTTGATTCCTGTGGCATTTCCAAAAGTAAAGTGATGACATTATGGCTTGGAATAAATGGACATCAATACTTAATCTTCCTTCTCTCTCCTCGATTTCTTCAATCAAATCGATTTACACCCCTTTGAGAAATCAATCTATCCTAGGCTTGAATTTTCAATGAAAACAAATGATAAATCTTCAGCCTCCATAAGGAAATTGAAAACCTACAAATAATAGTGGATAAAATAATAACCCAATGCAACAATATTTGGTGTAGAAGATATTCTCCTACAAATAATTAAAACCCCAAAATCAACCTTCTTCAACAAAGGTTGGGAATAATATTTTGCAAACTGGACAGATACCAAGCCTTGGTAGCCCAGGTTGGGGAACCCTCTAGTTTTCAATGGGCAACTCAGAATCAAGTGTGGGTAGATGAAATGGTGGAAGAGTGTAGTTCCATCATGACAAGTGATGTATGGGAAGTGGTTCCTAGGCCTCAGGATAGATCAATTCTGGGTTTGAGATGGATCTACAAGATCAAATATGCTGTAGATGGCAACATCGAAAAATATAAAGTCAGGTTTGTGGCAAAGGGGTATGCTCATAAGGAAGGGATAGACTATGAAGATACCTTCACCCCTGTAGCCAGATATACTTCTATTAGATCTGTAATATCACTTGATGCACATATGGGGTGGGAGATTCACCAAATGGACGTCAATATTGCATTCTTAAATGGGGTGATAGAAGAAGAAGTATATATCGAACAACCAGAGGGCTTTGAAACGCATGAGAAAAAGACTCATGTGTGTAGGCTTAAGAAAGCCTTGTATGGACTTAAGAAATCCCCTAGAGCTTTGTATGGTCGAATTGATGGCTACTTGCAGAAAATGGTATTTGTCAAAAGTGACACATATCCAATCTCTACTATCTAAGAGTAGGGGATAAGCCTCTGATACTGGTGTTGTACATAGATGATATATTCCTAACAGAATCATCTAGGCTCATCAAGGACTGTAAGGAGAATTTAGCTGCAGAATTTGACATGAATAATCTGGGGCTGATGCATTATTTTTTTGGGTTGGAAGTTTGGCAGCAGAAGGGTGAGATCTTCCTTGGTCAAGGGAGATATGCTACAGAAATATTGAATAGATTCCAGATGTAGGACTATAAATCCATGGCTACTCCAATGATCACCAAATGAAAGAATATTGATATGTCTGAAGATAATGAAGTTGATCCTACCTTATATAGGTAACTCAGAGGATCCCTGATGTATATGGTCAACACTAGGCTAGACATATGTTATGTTGTCAACTTCCTCGGTCAGTTCATGGTGGAACCTAGGAGGGCACATTGGGTAGCAGCCAAGCATGTACTCAGATATCTGCAGGGAATAGTCGAGCTTGGATTGAGATACACCCGAGGCAATGACATCATATTGAGTGGATTTCACTGACGCAGATTGGGCTGGAAACCCGGTAGATTGGAAAAGTACCAGTGGGTATTATTTCAATGTTGGATCAGGAATGACTTGCCCGTGTAGCAGGAAACAGAACCCTGTGGCTCTGAGCTCAGCTGAGGTGGAATATATGGCAGCAATCACTACTTCATGTGAGGCCATATGGCTTAGAAATTTGCCTGTGAATCTACTCAAGGAAAATATGGAAGCGAGCAACATTCTATGTGATAATCAAAGTTACATCAAGCTCTCTGAAAATCATGTGTTTCATGATCGGTCGAAGCACCTTGACATTAGGTGTCATTTCATTAGAGACTGTGTCCAGCGAGGAGTTGTACAGTTGTATTACACTCTGACAGGAGAACAAGTAGTGTACATTCTCACTAAGGCTCTGGGAAAGACAAAGTTAGTTTACTTCAGAGAGAAGATAGGGATGATCAAGAATCCATTTCAGTAGCAGAAGTAGCCAGGTGCATATTTAAGAGGGAGTTGTAGTACAGATGAGGCAGTGATTGTGGCAGAGTCATGGGTAGTAGTACAGAGGGCAGTACTGCAGCCTATGAGGGGTAGCAGCAGGCAAGGCATCAGCAGTGTAGAGGGTGATTTAAAGACATAGTAGTATGCAGTAAGAAAAATTATAGAACACTTCCCTTGCTAAGAGGGAGTGTTAATTTTTGTAGCACCGGAAAGTGATCTAAGTCTCAAAATTTGTGAGGAGGCTTGGACACCAGTATTCTAAAGATCCCATAAATCGTTTGTGGAAATTCCACTCAGTGTATGTTTTATTAAAACAATTAATTATTTTAATGAGAACCCTAAGTCTAAACTTAGGCAACATTTGTACTGGGCGGTCAGAGCACGACAGACAACTATGCCTTCCGCAGTCATCCACGCCATGCATGGGAGGTGATGCAAGCGAATGGAAAAGATTTGGGTTAGGATGGCAGTCTTAACGCACTCTAACCCTAATCCTGCTACCCGGCGGAAGTGTGAGCACGCGGATTCGAGCTTGGAGGAGGTCTTGCACTGTCAGTGGTTTCGTTTTGGCTATAATGTCCATAAGAAAGATGGTTAATGAATGGGATTCAATTGATTTAGACCCGATGTCAGAATAACTGTTAGCAGTTTGGGGGCACAAAGTGTCAGCAAAGAACCTGTAAAGGTATATTCCAGCATTCAGTGGAGTGGGCCTGGAAAACAAAGAACCAGAAGGGGGTTGGGGCATTTTGAATGGATTAGCTCTATTGGAAGAAATTCTACAAAGCACTTTCAACTATTCTTGGAGGGAAGAGCATGATCTAAGGTTTCATCCGCAATTGACAACCTCTAGGAAGAAAGGCGTCGCACAAGCCTCGACAAACCTATTAAACTCTCCGCTGCCAAGTATTTCCTCAATCCTGCTTTACTCTGGGGGGTTGGAATACATAGTAGCTGGTTGTGGCATTCAGAGCACCATAGGCCTCAAGGGTTTCTTGGGAAAGAGCCACAGATTTCTGGATCTGGGCAGAGGAGCCCATTTGGATGCTCCTAACCCCCAAAAAAACCCTCATCAGTGGCAGGGAATTAATTTCCTCGAAAATATCCTCTTCTCACAAGGGAGCGAAGCGGTGAGTTCGAGGCCGAAGGCAGGCAAGGGTTTGTCTAAAAACCCTAGTGTCGTGTAGCAAACGGTGTTGGGATCAGCAGGGGTCCAACCACCTGAGCCTCTAGCTGAGGAACAGGGAAGGTGCTTGGGATCCCATGGAGGATAGAAGCTGCAGGAGGTAGTTGGGGCAGCCAGACTAAAAGAAGAAGGAGGGCTTACTCGGGAGTCTTTACAACATCCTTTGGAAGGGCGACCTGGTGTCATCCGTTATTGAAGGACTAGATGATTTCGAAAGGTCGTTGGAGGGCAAGGAAGGTGGAAGGAGTGGGGTTGCAGGAAAAAATAGAAAGAAGACCAAGTTGATCAGAAAGAAGGAAGAGAGCCCATGTTGTTTATTCGGAGTGGATATTCTCATTGACGAAGTAATGGAAGCAGCAGAAACTATTCTAGTAGGCAGAGTCAGAGGAAGAAAATATGATGTCAATTACATCTTAGACTGGGTAGCCTCAACATGGGTGGATGCCCCTAGGATTCCTATGGATATCCAAACCTTAGCCTGGGGTTGGTTCATGATCAAGTTTGAGAAAAAGGAGCACCTAGAATGGGTAATAGCACAAAACTGGAATTTCAGCAAGAGACCTATTCTATTCAGGAAATGGATGCCATTGTTTGATGCTTAGAAAGAAAAAATAGAAGATACACTAGTTTGGGTAACGCTTTCGAGGTTACCAATACCCTTCTAGATGGATTCGGCTTTCAGATTTATTGGGAACACGCTGGGACAGTTCCTAGAAGCAGATATGTATTTCCAACATACAAATGACATGAGCACTGCCAAAATATTGGTCAATTTAAACCCTAAAGAAGGTATGGCAGAAGAAATGCGCCTCAAATATAAGGAAATAGAGTTCACTCAAACTCTGGACTATGAACACGCCCTTTCGTTGCCATTGACGTCATAAATATGGCCATCTGGAAAAGGATTGCCCACTTGGACACCGCAAAAGAAGGGAACAGAAAAGGATAAACTGAGGGTCTTTTAGGCCCTCAGTTACAGAGGTTCCTAGGGCATCGAAGGGGGAGATGATGGAAGGGGTCGAAGGAACAGGTGGCAATTCGACAAAAAAATCTCCTACTGAACAAATGCCCGAGCAAAACAATCCTATTGAAATGGAACAAGAACCGGAGCAAAATTCTGCATCCTCACCTTCCCATGAAGTTGTGCCTGTGGCATATTTTCAGGAGGGTAGGATACTGGTCCCTTCTTTCCCACTTTACTCCTCTTTATGTACTTATATTTATGTTTTTTCAAAGCCTAGTACTTCCAGGCCATCTCAAATGGAATATTTGCAAATGAACGATGTTATAAAGTCCTTGGACAGTATCATAACCTCTATCCCGGTTACCCCTTTGGAAGCCTCCCCTATCCCTGGTCATGTATCGCCCCCTCCACAGCCTAGTATCCCTGATAAACCCCCTTATAACCTAAGATCTCTTATGAAGAAACCAATGAAGGAGGAGGTAATTGGAGGATTGGTGTCTAATCTAATTTCGGTTGGACCTAGAAAGTTGAGGGGTAGGAAATCCAATATCTCCAAGGGAAAAGTTAGGGCCAAGATTGACATCGCAGATGGGAAGTAGTGTTCCCTACCTAGGGTTTTTAGAGTAGCGCAGACCCCCTCCTTGGGTTATCGATGATCATCCTCTCTTTCAATTGCAGGGGTTTAGCTAGTCAACCCAAAAAATTAGCACTCGTATCTTTGATGAATTCCTACGAGCCATAGGTCCTTATGTTACAGGATACCTTAGGGAAGGGGGAAGAAGTTGTTGGAACACTCTCTAGGATGTTCTCGGGGTGGTATTTTCAAGCCCTGGATGCTCATGGAAGGTCCGGGGGTTTAGCAATGGGCATAAAATCTGGAAGGCTGAAGAAAATCTCCTCTTGGGGTTTTGAAAATGCTTTAGCCATGGAGGTATATTCAAATGATATTTGTCACCCTCTTCTACTTTTAAATGTTTATGGTCCTTGTTTGGAGAGGGTGTCGTACTGGAACAAAATCTTTGCAAAGTCTTGTTTGAATAATTCTAATCTCATCCTGGGAGGAGACCTAAATTTTTCCTTAGGGATATCTGAGTCCTGGGGCCCTTCTGCTCGTGCAGGCCCTCTCACCGATTTTTTCCTTAATAAGCTGGTCTCCTCTCACCTGGTCAATGCTAACCTGATCAAACCCAAGCCCACGTGGAGGAATATAAGAATTGGTGAGGATAGGTTGGCCAAGACGCTGGATCGATTCCTCCTTAACGAATATCTGGTTGCCAGATCCACTATCTTTAGGCATTGGGTTGGTGAAGGGGGCATATCCGACCACCTACCCATTCTCCTTGAGATCAAAGGTCCATATAAGAAGCCAGGGGCACCCTTCAAATTCAACTCATCCTGGCCCAAAGATTAATCTTTCAACCTTTTGTTCCATGACACACGGAGGAAAGGAGGGACGAACGAGCTGGGTAGTATGAGCTTCCTTTTTATGGAGAACCTTAAGAGAATGAAAAAAGATAAATTGGAATGGGCAAAAGCCAAAAAAATCAAGGAGGAGGAGGAATTACGGAAGATAAATTAAGAACTCGACTTCCTTGAAAGTCCGGAGGGTGCCGAATATGCCTCCATTGGTTTGAGGGACAGAATAAGGAGCCTTGAAGTTTCAAGAAGGAAGATTTTCTTGGAAAAGGAGGAAATTTGGTGTCTCAAAAGAAGGGCCATTTGGTTGATATAAGGGGATGAAAATACGAAATTTTTCCAGAATTATGCCAAAGGAAGGAAAAATATTAATACTATCTGGGGTATGCAGACGGAGGAAGGAAGTATTGTACGAACTTTTGAGGACTTATCTTCTCTAGTAGTGAAGCACTTCAAAACACTGTTCAAAGACCCTGAGGAGGCTTCAATTGTTGAAGTGATCAGGGTTGCTTAGTTCTTTCCCAGATATATAGAAGAAGAAGGGAATGACAGCATAATGGAGCCTGTCTCGAAAGAGGAGGTGGAAGGGATCCTCAAGGCAATGCAGAAGGACAAGAGCCCAGGCCCGGACAGATGGACGGTGGAATTATTCCAACACTTCTACGAATCTTTGGGAGAGGACCTGCTAGTAGTGGTTGAAGAGTCAAGGTGCACAGGTTCCATCTATCAACCTTTCAACTCCACTTTCCTCGCTCTCATCCCCAAGAAGGAGGATCTGAAATCCTTCGATGATTTCAAACCTATCTCTCTCTACTCCTACATATATAAAATCATTGCAAAGGTGATAGCAACCCATCTTAAAACTTTCCTCTCTCGAAGCATCTCTTTGGAACAATTCGGTTTTTTGGATGGAAGACAAATTCACGAGGTTTTTGGGGTGACACAGGAAACCATTCACAGCCTAAAAAGAAGCCGAAAAAAAGGAGCTATGGTAAAAATATATTTGTCCAAGGCTTATGACAGAATCAGTTCGATGTATCTATGCCTTCTTTTGACCCATCTTGGTTTCACGATTGATTTCATCAACTAGGTGATGGGGTGCAGTACAACTACCAGTATTGTCATCTTGATCAATGGAGCTGCTACTCACTTTTTTCATATACAAAGAGGCCTTTTCCAGGGATTCCCCTTATCCCCCCTCCTTTTCCTTTTGGCTGCGAAAGGGCTCAGTCTGATGATTCATGATGCAAAAAGAAGGGGAGAGTTAAAGGGCATTGAGGTAGCAGTCAACCTCTCCATAACCCACCTACTCTTTGTCGATGATATTCTCCTTTTCAGTAACGAAAGCATAGAAGATATTCGATGGATAAAATAGGTGTTGGACCTCTTCTTAAAGGCTACCAGCTTAAGTATAAATAGTCAGAAATCCACAATCACTCTGGAAGGCTTATCCCGAGCCGAAGTGGGAAGAATCTCATAAGTGATGTCGTTTGAAGTAAAAGCCCTCCATGACAATTCAAATACTTGGGTTTCCATCTAAAGCCACACTCTTATCGAATACAGGATTTGCACTGGCTTATGGCAAAAATTGAGTCAAGGATGAAATATTGGAGTTTCAAATGGCTCTCTTGTGCAGGGAGGCTTGTGCTGATTAAATCCATTGCCATGGCTATTCCGGTGTACTGGGTTTCCCTTTCTTGGGTTCCAAAAAGCATCCTTCCATCAACAAACATTTCAGCAAGTTTTTATGGTTAGGGTCAAAGGCAGAACAAGTAATGCCATGGGTGGCATGGGAGAAAAAAGTGTTACCGAAGGCCTGGGGAGGATGGGGAATCAAGGAGCTCCCCTCTTTCACCACCTCCTTGGCTCCAAAATTGGGTTGGAGACTCATTACTCTAGAAAACCTTTGGTCATCAGTAATAAAAAGGAAATACATCGACCCAATGTCACTAATCGAATGGTTGCATCTCCCCAACAAGAAATTGAAAAATGCATTGATTGTATGGAAAGAAACGTTGGCATCGGTCAAGATCATCGAACAAGGATTGGATTGGCACGTTGGGGATGGTACACAGGTCAAGCTGGGTCATGATCC